>BSBK01003721.1:1417500-1457500 GCA_027943335.1 Chamaecyparis obtusa | reverse complement strand
CTTTGTTGGCCTGTTTTGAGTAGGGTAACTAGGTACCCTAGGTGGGTGTCTCACCATAGGTGCCAAGGCCCAAAGTGGTAGCTAGGAAATCCTATGGGTGGATTCTTAATCAAGTGATAATTATAAAATAAACTTGGATTATGAGTGGGTTAAACATAACAAAAGTTAAATAATATAATGGTCCACATAAACTTGTTGGAGTACTAGGGCCATGTGTACTTCTAGGAAAGATCCTAGTTAGGGGGTGCCAGGGTCCATGGCTGCTAGAAAGGATCCCAACATGAAAGGCTATGTGATTACACTCACCTAGTTGGTATGTTAGAGCTCCTTACTCTTGTGATGTGTTGTTTTGTTTTACTTATGTGTTATGCTTCTTTCCCTTTTTGGACTTTTTATGTTTATGGGAAGTTCCTTTATGGCCTTATATCTCCTTAGTGTTTGTGTGAACCTTAGTTCTATCTCCTACCACAGGGGAGTGGAACCTCACAGTTTCATGTGGTTGGATGGTTAACCTTTTTCGAGGTACTATTCATGGTTTCTTGGATGACTTTTTCCTTTTGGATACATGCTTGGAAGCTACTGAAGACTCTACTTTAAATCATGTACTTCAATGTTTTTTGAATTCAAATATGTAGTTGTAAGCATTGAAAGGCAATGTAGTGTTAAGAAATGCAATGTATTTGAATGGAAGAGCAATGTAATGGGAAGGGTAGATTTAGGAACATTGAAAGGGAAATTGTTCGTTTATAATATACAATCTTTGTAAGGGAGGATATAAGTTGTAGTTTTTCCTTACCCTATCTCTCATGTTCCTGTTGATGTAAAATTGAAATATAATGTGAAAAGGAATGGTTTCTTAATGCAAAAGTTTAATCATGTTTTTAAGGATTAAATGATTCATACTTAAAGTATATGTAATTAGGAATGAGATAGATAGTAAAAGTGTTTAGTTGGAAATGAAATCAAAGCATATGGAATAAGACTTAATGTTGTCTCTTACCTTACTCTTTATGAAAAGTTTAAGTGAAATTGGTAGAAAGAAAATATAAATTTTAAATAGGAATGATTATATCACTTATGCATAATTAAGTTTAAAGTTATGATGTTATCTTTTATGCACATAGTATAGAGATCAAGGAATGAATGTGTTTATAATGTTGGTAACAATGTTAGGGAACCTGTAGGGACATGTTACTACTTAGTAGATAGGAAGCAAACATTGTGATAGTTAGTTAAAAAAATAAAAAAATAGTTGCAAGAACATTTCTTAGAATATTAGAACTTGTCCTTTCGAGTTCCCTGACGGGGCGTTATAGCACACACTATTTAAAGTTTCAAATTCATTAAAAAATAAATTATGTACACATCATTTCATCTGTTAGAGGTGCTTCTATACCTCCAATTGTCAAATGTGCAACATAAACACTTCAAATTTAGCACATAAGCATCAATTTTTGTTAGATTGAGGCTTCAGCCCCACGGTGGGTGCCAATTTGTTTCTATAAAATACCTTCATATGATTAGTTCATCAAAACATTAATTCACATGTAAGGAAATACTACTATTTAACTAAATTGAATTGAAATTAAGACAATAAGCATCTTATAGATCTCTAACTAGAAAGCTAAAGTAATGCTCTCAGATTTAAGCATTCATTAGTGATAATTATAGAATGATAATGATGATCTATGATGCAAATATCCGTAATCTAGATCAATTATCCAAGAAATCAATGCTACGTGCTCCATTATGATTAAATTACTCAAATGACTCAAATTGATATGAAAACCTCGACTAAATTTACTAGAGTAATGATGCACTAAGATAATGGATGATTTGATCCATTGATGCATTCTATTTAAAGGATTTCAAAAATTAGGAAGGTGAGTTAAATTTACTCATGATTAAATGAGAGTTGAGTTAGTGGGTTGAGTTAGTGGTTTCAAATGTTGGGACAAAGAGACAAAACAGTGGTCAAGATTGAAAATCCAAATAGGATGATGGAGATAGAAAAGGCTATTTGTGATCCATGTGCTCCAAATACTCTCACCTCATTTGTGGATTAGTCTTTGTCCTCATGTGGTTGGTGATAATTATTTAATTTATTAATTGATTTAATTAATTGATTTAGCCATGTCTCTCATTTCAATGAGTTGGATTTTGATTTAATTAAACTATAAAATTAATTTGATTAAGATCAATTGCATAATTATTTGATCCTTTTGACGCAATTATTCCACTTGGCTTTGATTTTCAATTAATTCCTACTTTGATAATCAATTGCTTGATTTGAATTTGTTTGACTTTGGTTGACTTTTTTGACCACTTTTAGGTGTATACGCAAACCATATCTCCTTCCTCAATTAGTGGAAATCCATCAGGCTACTCATTATAACATATTCCTCTAACTCACCATTCAAGCATGCAAACTTAACATCCATCTGATATACTTTAAATTTTTTGTAAGCTGTATATGCAAGAAGTAATCTAACAAGTTCAAGTCTAGCTACAGGGGAAAAGGTCTCTGTAAATCAATACCTTCCATTTGAGAATACCCTTTGCAAACTAGTCTTTCTTTGTTCCAAATCACCTTACCATCTTAATTCAACTTGTTTATGAATACCCCTATAGTTCTGATCACATTATTTTTCATAGGTTTGTTAACAAGAATCTAGGTCTCATTTTTCTCAATCCATTCAATCTATTCTTTCATTATTTTCACCTAAATTTAATCATTACATGCTTCATTTACATCTTTAGGATCAAACTCAGATATAAAACATGTTTCTTCTCTAGCAATTCTTCCTCTAGTTTGAACACCTCTATTCTTATCACCAATAATAGAATCTTCATAATGATTAATTCTTACATACTGCAAAGTCTTTGGAGTAGGCTTTGTAGCAGACCATTCGGTATCAACATCCTCCTCATTTTCCACAAGTTCAGCTTGTTCTTCTAGACCATTTTGATTCTGATTACACACTTCCTTAATGTAATTATCCTCTTCAGTTATGTCATACCCACAAATTCTCTCAAATATTTTCACTCTCTCATCAAATCTGGAATTTTCACTTTCAAGCATCTTCTTCATTCTATAGGTATAACATTTATATGTCTTTCTCTTAGTAGATTATCCAAGAAATATCCCTTCATCACTTCTAGGATCAAACTTTCCAATATCCCCATCTCTCTTAATATAACACTTGCTTCCACAAATTCTAATACTTTACTGTAGGAACATGAACATACCAAAGTTCATAAGGAGTCTTACCAGTTCCTTGCTTTATCTGCACTCGGTTCAAAGTGTATAGTACAGTTCTCACTCCCTCTCTCTAGTAGATCTATAGAATATTTACTTCAATCATCATAATCCTAGCTATATCTAGAATAGTTCTATTCCTTCACTCTACAACACCATTCTACCATGGGGTTCGTGAAGCATAATTATTTATCTTTATCCCATGTTCTTTACAAAAATCATAAAACTCATTGAATGTGAATTATCCACCTCTATCTGATCTTAGACACTTTAAAAAGGTAACCCTCATAATCCTTGAATAGTCATCAATAAATATCATATAGTATCTATCTCCATAATAGCTTCTTGTCTTAGTAGGACCAAACAAATCAATATGCACAAAATCTAACAATTCATTTGAAGAATATCTCTTGTTCTTAAAAGTAGATCTAGTCAGCTTACCCAATTGACACTCTTTGCACATATTATCAAGCTTCATCCGCTTAGGAAAATATCTTACAACATTAGTAGTACTAACCTTCACCATATTATCAAAGTTAACATGATAAAATCTTCTATGCCACAACCAACTTTCATCAATCTTAGTAACCAAACACTTAATCTCAACAATTTTTAAATGAAATAGATTACCTACAGTCTATGTACTAGATGCAATTAGATTTCCTTTGCTTCCAATGATTTTGCACTTTCCTTCCATGAACTCCAATAGGTATCTCTTATCCAGTATTTGTACAACACTTAATAAGTTATGCATTAAACCTTAAATATATTGGACATCATCAGTACTATTCTTTCCATCAAGTGTGATCAATTCTTTTCCCTTAATAAAACAAGGACTATTATTACCAAATATAACAACACCACCAGCATAATATTCAAGCTTCATAAACTTATTTTTGTCACCATTCATGTGATGTGAACATCCACTATCAATGACCCATTCATTTCTTTTATTAAAATGTTAAACCAAAGCTTTTTCTTCTTTAAAAGAAATAAACACAATCTCTTCTTCATCACTGGATTCATCATCAGTCACACCTTCAACATAGAAAGTTTTATGACCCTTAGAATGAAGTTTCTTATATATGATCTTAGATTCCTTAGAAACTTTATTAGAACATCTAGATGAAATGTGACTAATCTTATTATAGTTAAAGCATTTCAAAGGCAACTTTCTTTCATACTTATCAGAGCCCTTGGATAGTCTTTTTTGCAATCAAGGATTCAAGTTCATCAATATTCCTTTCCTCTTCCATGAACTCTTCCTATTGCTTAACATAGTGGTTGAAGTTATCTTTAGAGAAGCTCTCTCCCTTTTCATTCTTAGTCACACTAGATTTGAATGTAGTTTCAACCTTCGAAAGTTCCTTACTAAGAGTAGTCATCTCATAGGCATAGAGTCTACCAACCAAATATTCTCTTGAAATTTCTCTAATAGTTCTCAATTATTCAATAGTTGCAAACTTCTCATTGTAACACGTGGGAAAAAATCTTAGAATTTTTTTTACAACTTCATCATCTGTCAAGGTACCACCAACACATATGATTGCACAAACCAAATCATTTACTCTCTCCATATAAGTTGAGACAATTTCTCTTTCACTCATCTTCATATTTTCATACTTCCCTTTAAGACTCTAAAACTTAGCTTGCTTAACATGCTTTTCACCTTCATAAAGAATTTCTAATTTAGTCCATGTGTGTGTGAAAATTGTACCTGTTTATGAGACACAACACATCAGTAAAACATTATAGGTTAATGATTAGAAAATAAGCAATAAAGACAAATATCATTAACCGGGCGATTTACTACCTTCTAGTAGATGCGAGTATGGTATTCTTAGATTTTGACCGAGATCACTGATAATGCAACATCTAAATGAAGGATTTGAATGCAAAATCTAATGAAATGAATGCAGATTTAATCTATAATTTTTGGTTTTCTATTCAAAATAATGATGAAATCTAGATGAAAAATGATCTAAAACTTTGATGAAAATAATGAATCAAAAATCTATGCTATGAATGCTATAAATCAAGAAATCAATATTAACAAAGAATCTATACAATTGCACAAATCTCAAAGATTCAACAATATGGCACTACTATTCTCTAGATGCTTGATTCTCCAAATTCGTGATCGTTTGTGAAGGACTGAGGCCTGTTTATATAGAAATCTAGGGTTTTGAGAACTCATGGAAAACCAAAAATCTCTCCTTGATAAACTTGAATTGATTGATGAGTTATCAGGAAATAAGAAACATTTATCTAGCAAAATCATGCAAAATCAACTTTTTAACTCAAATTAGAAGTTGAGATCACTCCAATATGCTTTTCAACTCACAATCACATGTACTTTATTCTCAACTTAACTGATTTTTGAGTAAAAATAACTAATTTATGGGCTAATCAATTATTTAATCAAACATCATCCAAAATTAAATCATTAAATTTGACAATTTGATTTTAATCAATTAAATAAATATTTAATCGATTACTTTTAGAAATTGTGATTTATTGTCAAATAAATAATATTAATTTTAGGAATAAATATTAATTAAATCTAATTGAATTAATTAAGTGGCTAAATATAGTTTAATTAATTAAATACTCAAGATATTCAATTAATTAACTTTAGGATAAATAAAATAATATCATTTATCGCCAAAATAATTTTTAATTAGAGAAAATTAGGATAAATTAGGAATATTTAGGAATATTCCCCGATGCAGAATTGAGATTGGATCAATTAGGGTCTTGAGCATTCGATGTGCAGATGTGCCTTAGGTTAGGACTTTAGGGTTGATTTCAATTGATTTGTCGATGTAGGAGGTCAATGGTACTGAAGTCCATTTTTGGGGTATTACATTTTGCCCCTCTTTGAATTACTGTGTGAAGCGCAGTGGTTCAAAGATAAATCTATCTTGATTGAGATTTAGACCCAGTTATGTGGTGGAGAAACTGATCCTAAAAGATTAACCGATTCTGAGATAGAAATTGATTGAAAGATTTGAAGATGTTGATTTAGGTCCTGATTGACCAAAGAATTGAGATGATGTTAACAGTAGCAACAATGAACTGGTAATTACGAAGAAGTGATAAAACACCTGATTATGAACCTATGATTACGAGGAAGTGACTATCCTGACTCCAGACCTGATTTTCCAAAGGAATCAAAAGGATGCCAAATCTGAACCCTTCAGTTACAAAGAATCAAGGAAATAACACAACTAAACCGATGGTTACGAAGAGCTGATATAGTTTACAAGATTAAGAGAACACCAGATTGATATGGATTTCGCTGAATCTGATATGCCCCAAGCGACAAGGACTTTGATAAGTCAACAATTAGATGTGGTTGTTGTCTTGATTGCTGAAGAAAGTTTTTGATTAACAGATTTGGTAATGGTTAATGATATGGAATACCATGCCCCCTTCGGGATTAAAATCAAAATCTAGCGAGAAAGCCAACATGAAATGATTATAAGCAACATAATCGATTGCAAAAGTGGTTGTAGACATCTGGGAACACATTTTGCATCATTTAATGGTCATGTTGACCAAGTTTGACTAGGTTTGACCATGAGTTGACCATAGTTGACCAAGTTGAAATTTAGAATGTTTGATGTTAGATGATTAGATAAGTTGAATATTGGATTTCTGTGATGTTATGAAGGTCAATTTTGCAAGCAGTTGGCCGTCCTGGTTTCAAAAATTTTAAATTACATTTTTCACAATGTAAATCATCTTGGATTTCGATTTTGATCCCAAAAATGGATTCATAACATCAAAATTAGCGTAGGGTGAAATTTTCATGCAAAACAGAGCACTTAAAAAATTTAGGTCAAAAACTATATAAGGCCAAAAGAGGTCATTTTCAATTCATTTCAACCGTTTGACTTTTGAAACCTTGTGGAGCCCTCTGAGATTAAAAATGGTGGTCCCAGTCTCCTCGCATTGATTTGAATGTTCGCGTCAATATGAATGACCACGACAGTACGAGAACTTGGTAAGTGGACCTCTGAGCACTTCTTCAATTCATTTTAGCACATTTAATTGTGTTTTAGGATTTTTTAATTATTTTTCACGTGTTTTTTAATTTTGCATCATGGAATGTCATATGACATGTGGTTGTGTGTTGTATGACATTTCAAGTTCAATTCAAGTGTCTTGTGTGTCATAGTATAGTGTCGTATGGGAGATACCCATCTCTCGTACGATATTTCATCGGGTCCCTTAGTTATCGTACGGGGACATGTAAATTATCGTATAACCATAGAATGTCGTATGGGTAGTTGTATATTGTCATACAACAATTGACACCAGTTTTTATTTTGTGAAATGTTGTATGGAAAATAGTGAGCAATTTTGAGGCCTTTATTAATTTTTTTCAAAATTTTGATTGCTCATCTAGATTCTATAGCCTTGAATGCACCTTCTGATGTGTTTGTTTTCTCATTTTGTGTTCATGTATCATTGATTTTGGACAGATTACTTATGTTAGTCCTATTTCTATACTTTGTAGGTGAGGTGCCCTGATGTCTACATCCGTGTTTCCCATCCTACGATCCAGAGACTATTCTTAGTGCTTCCTGATCCCATGAGAGTCCACCTTGCTGCTTGTGGATTCAATTATATGATAGGTTTACCTGACATTCGAGTAAATCATGGGTTGATTACCGCACTTGTGGAGAGATTCCACTCGGAGATGCATACTTTTCATCTCCCGACAGGGGAGATTATTATTACATTGGAGGATGTCTATAGGATTCTTCAGATTCTCTTTCACGGACCACGCCCAAACTATCTGAGTTTTGGGAATACTGGATTACAGGCATTTCATACTCTATTGAGTGCGGATGAGTAGATCTCTCAGCAGATATCATGGGAGGTATTAGTGCAACACTATGGGAAGACCTATAGGCTTAAGTGCATCACCTCTGACATGATCGACAGTATCATTATGTCTGAACGTCAGCAGAACGGTCTTCTAATGGGACGGGCCCCGATGGTACAGAGGCTCATGGCACATCTAGGTGAGTTTGATTATGGTCAATATTTGTTGGCCCATATGTTTGCTGAGATGCATGAGATTGTCTACCACAAGGGTAAGAAATTCTCTTTTGGAGTCATTGTTCTTCAAATCTGGGCATGGGAGCATATTCCCATCTGTAGGCCCATTTGCGGTGATGAGAGGAAAGATCAGGAGCCTCTAATTTATAGGTATTCAAGTTTTGTTACATAGGTGAGGATGGGCCAGATAGAGTACTGGCATCAGGTGCTCGATGACATGACTGTGGTCCTCTAGTGACCATATTTACAGGTAGAGGCATTGCCCATAGCTAGGGCTCAATTTGGCTACTTTTATCAAAGCCAGATACTGATAGGGCACTCTACCAGCGTCCTGGAGTAGTTTTTGATCACTCGGGTTTGGAGGCAATATGACCTCATTTAGGATAAGCCCTAGGAGTTTGCATCATATATAAGATAGATACGGGAGATCAAATTGGGATGGTCTTTGAGATTATTATATGTAGTATGCAACTTGGAGTATAGTGGACTCCAGAGTAGAGACTGGGATTAATGACCATAGGTGATCGATGCAGGTGTAACAAATGCCTACATGACATATTTAACAGAGCATCCCATTAGGTAGTTTGTTGATTTGACTGAGTTGATACCCATGATGAAGGAGGTAGAGGATGTTATAGGTGCCCCTCAAGGGAGAGGACAAAGGAGGAGGGAGGTTTAGATCCCTATGACTTAGCTGATCCATCCAGTGCAGAGGGTAGTAGGCATACCACTACACCTTACAGGAGATGTGAGGCCTACCCCTAGACCATAGGTAGTTCCATTGATTAGGTTGATAGTTTTGCAACACTAGTATTTGAGGGGTGAGGGAGGATCTTTAGGTGGTATTGGAAGCACTATAGCTACAGATGAGGTACTGGGTGCACACCAAGATGCACCAATGGACAAGGTGCAAGAGGTGCCCAATTTTGATTTAGGTGCTGAGGTTCAATGTCATAAGGCATGGAATGACACAAGTGGTGGTGGTGATGAGACCATGGCTGAGGAGGAGGTAGTTGCAGAGGTCGACCCTAGACTTTAGTGGATACAACACCAGCTAAGGGATCAGAGATCTCACATTTTATCATTGGAGGTCCAACTAAGGTAGCATGATAGACAACTGAGGGAGTCATAGGCTGAGGTTAGGTGACTGCAGGCAGAGGTGATCCACCAGACTGGTCAAGATTCTTACTACATTTTTGCTTACTTCTCAGCCATGCCACCTAGGCATAGAGTCACCTCGTACTCTTAGTATATGCTAGGGTTAGAGGGAGCCAGAGTACCGTGGGCCGAGCTACCACCAGATGCACCATGAGGAGGAGGAACACTTGATGCAGAGGACTAGGCTGATAGCTGATAGCATTTTGGATTCCTCATTTTGACATTTTGTTATTGTACTAGATAGCTCATTGTAGCTCATATTTTGTATGATATGCATGATGTGCACCCCTTGTACTATATTAAGTTATATATATATATATATATATATATATATATATATATATATATATATATATATATATATATATATATATATATATATATATATATATATATATATATATATATATATATATATATATATATATGAGATCATTTTTGGTGGTTTTGACTTCATAGAACTTGTTATTTCGAATTATGATGTTTATCATGTGATGCAAATGTATGAAATATTTCCCTTTTACTGTTGAATGTATGATTATGCAATGTGAAATGTAATGATAAATGGTAGATGAATAATACAAATGTATGGCTTTTTTTATTTGATGGATTCACATGTATGTATGCAGTAGATATGTGAGATGTTTATGAGATGTTATGTAAATGCAGCAATTCACATGATATTGTTGTAGGTACATGAAGAGTTCAAGTGCTCAACCATTGTCAAAAGGATGGTTAACCCAGAACGACGACTGCTTGCTGATTAGATGAAGAGACCTTCATGTGACACTCAGTCATTGTGATGTGTTTAGTGCAATTTAGAGAATATCAAACACCATGCTGAACTCAAACCATGAAAAAGATGTGACTAGAATAAATGCATAATGTATTATACATATTTTTCCGCTTTAGGGTTACAACATGTCGGCTGGAAAAATAGCCAAAAATATTAGCCGAAAAAGTAGCTGGAAAAGTAGGCAGAAAAATAGGTGGAAAAATAGGGCCCAAATTTTTTTCCTCAGGGGCAGTTGATAATTGTATATGTTACAATGCAGTTAATATTAACAATTAGTTATGAAGGGTCATGACCCTACATAGTATAATCCATGTGTGGTCATGGCTCTTCACAGACATGACTATTCAAAGGATATAAATGCATATCGATGGCTAGTGAAAAGATCAATCACAATGGTAATCTTTTTCAATACAACACTCCTATATATTTTCTATAGGATGATCTTGATTTCACACAACATGGTATCAGAGCCTAACCTACAAGAGAATAAAAATATATTCACAAGCACTCCATGATAAATTAGCAGCAATATCTTTTTAGCTTTCTATTATCAAGTGGTAATCTTCTGCGATGGCACTTATTATATTTGTCGTGAGATTTCAATATGGATGATTTAAACAAAGAGGAGGTGAGTAATGTTCATATGGACATGTTGGATGTTGGGCTTTGCGAAGGTCTATAATCGGGGAAACAAAACATCGCACGAGATTTGTTTGACAAAATGCCTCAATGAGATAACGTATCATGGATGGTAATGATTACTATCTACACACATAATGATTGGGATGATAAGGTCTTGCAAACTTTTCAAGAAATACAAGAGGTAGGTGTAGAAGCAAACTCAAGGACCTTCTCTATCATTCTCATCGCTTGTTCCAATTTGGCAGCTCTTGAAGAGGGTATACAAATTCATGGAGAAATTATTAGGACTAGAATTCAGTATGAGATCCCTGTGGTGAATTGTCTGATACATGTGTATGCTAAATGTGGGATTTTGGACATGGCACACAAAGTATTAGACAAGATAGAATCTAGACATTATGTCTTGGACATCAATGGTTTTAGGATATGCACAAAATGAGAGGGGAAAGGAGGTGCTGGAGCTGTTTCAACAAATGCAACGAGTAGGTGTGATGTCTGTCTCACAAACTTTTGCCTCTGCTCTTTTTGTATGTGTCGACTTAGCAACTCTGGAATAGGGAATGGAAATTTACGAGGAGATAATTACAAGAGATCTTAAGTCTGATGTCTTTATGGGGAGTACCCTGATGGACATGTACATACTGTATGTGGTTGAACGTGGACCTCTAATCCAACTACACATGCAACATAGTCATTACTCACATGATCGAATTACGAAAGAGAGCATGGATTACTTAATTCAAAATTCATGGTGAAGTGACCTATTGCCTCCTATGTATATGGGGTGTTTGATTACTCTCAGAACAAGAGCCAACAACCATAAGACCAATACTACAATGGAGGATTTGAAAACTATGAAGATAATCAAATTGAAATTAATCTAGAATGAAGTGCAATTAATCTAAAAACTTGAAAGAAATATGAAATGCAGATTTACTCTAAAGAACTTGAAATAAAGATGAGATTAAGCTATGAGCATGTAAGGAAACTAATTATAATGAAAATCCAATATTAAACTAAATGAGATTAATCTAAAATATGCAATGAAAACTTGAAATAATGAAATTGAGACAAAACTATGCTATAGTTTAGTTACTCTCAAAATTGCTCTCCTTTGAATGAAGAATGAGGTTCATTAAATAGACAAGCCCGGGGAGAGAATGAAGAGGTTCTTGATTTAAAACTCCTAACTCTTCATTCCCAATTGAGACAAAAAAATATGAATTACTTAATTAAAAGAATGTTTATTGCCACATAAGGGTGACTGTTCGAATAATTTTAATTATTAATTCAAATAAAGGTGTCCATTCAAATAACAAGTAATATTAATTCCTTTTATGTATATTAGCCAAATGGGGTGGGTTTAATTTAATTTAAAGCACTTAGGACTTTAAAATTAAATTAATTTATCATAGAGGTAATTTAGCTAATAAAAGTCGAAGACTTTAGGAATTAATTTTAATATTTGATTAATGCAATTTAGCATTTTTGCAATTGACATCAAATTGAATTAAGTCAGGTAGGAGAGAGAAAATTGCCTAGCAAAGTAGGACTTTGAAGATGTAAAATTGATGAAAATGTACCAAAATTGATTGAATTTATTAGGTGCCAATTTGGGGGTATTACATTTTCCCCTCTTTGAATTGATGTGCGAACAACGTGTTGATTCAAAGAATAGTCTGAAGTGACAGATGATAAGAATTTTAGAAGTCTAGGTTAGAATGCCAAGACACCGAACATATCAAAGCATGATTTTCTGAAGTCTAAGTTAGATTGCAAAGGCAATGGTCTTGAAAGAGAACCAGAATCAGGGTTAGATTGCCCCAATACGAATTGATGAGAGATGCAGACTTAGGACTGTCTCTAGAATCAGGGTTAGATTGCCCCAATATGAAGCCTAGCCCTCCGAGACCTGAGTTAGATTGCCCAAATAACAGTCTAAAAGAGATTTCGAGAGCTATCTCCAGAATGAAGATTGACTCCCAGGAATTAGGGTTAGATTGCCCTAATAGCTAAAAGATTTTGAGAACCATCTCCAAAATAAAGTTTGATTCCTGAGGATCCAAGTTAGATTGCTCAGATACCTAAAAGATAGATGACCAGATAACCAGATGCGAGGCGCGAAGATGCCCCTAGTGAAGAGATGCCTCAAGCACTGAGGACTTTGATTCAGATTAGACTGATTCAAGAATTGATTCGACAAGATTCAAATGATGCAATCATCCTGCCCCCTCGGGAGTGAAATTGAAAGATGAAATATTAGAAAGACGATTGACAATGAGAGGTTGTAGAGCAGAAGCAATCAGACTAGATTTGAGAAGCTATAGATGTAAATCAAAGGAATGCAGAGGTCTTGTTGACCAAGTTTGACCATGGTTGACCAAATTTGACTAGAGTTGACTTTGATGAAAAGAGAAAAGGTCTTGAGAACATGATGTAAAGATGAGGGTCTGGTAGGAAGATGACACCTGAAGGCTACCTGCACAAGCATCTGATCCTAATGGGTCCTAGAATTTAAAATGTGATTTCGAGCTATTTAGAGATGTTAGATTTTGATTTCGATCTAGAAAATGGATTCAGAGCAGTCGTTTTAGCCAAGAGTGCAATTTTTGTGCAAAACGGAGCACTTTTGAAAATTAGGTCAAAAGCTATATAAGGCCCGGAGGGGTTATTTTCAATTCATTATTCACTTTTGTCTTCTTGCTGATTTTGAGCTTTGAGAGAGAAATGGAGGGTCTTCCATTGCATATGCATCAATTTGAGTGCTTCTGACGACACACCTAGCTAGCGGAGTATGATGCACCTGTAAGTAGTCGATAAACCTCCTTGCATTTCGATTTGTACCACTTTCTAGGTCAATTTAGGATAGATCTAGCAAGTTTTAGGGCATGTTCTTCTAATCTCGTGTGAGGAAGTAGTTTCCTTGCATCAACCTAGATCTCCTTTCATGCAAAAATGTAGTTTCCTCACATCAGTTAGGGTTTCTTCATGCGGGCTCTGTCTATAAGTTCACGCGAGCTGAAAGCTAGTCCCGCGCAAAATTTCTCCTGGTCGCGCAAGGACAAGTCCTATCTTGTGCAAGGAAATAGTTTCCTCGCACAAAAATTTGCTACAAAGTTTGAATGTCTTTGTCAAAATTTATCGAGTTTGCATAAAATCAGCCAAGTATAGCGTCGCAGAGTCATGTCTAGGGTAGATGCCTTGCTGCATTTGTTGTTGTTGTTTTGAAAACCATCATGTTGAGATACTGATCCAATGTCATCACTTGCTTTGCAGGTTGACTTCCCTGATGTTTCCTTTAGGTCACACCTGTAATACCCCAAAAATGGGCTATAAGTTCATTAACCTCCTATATCATCAAATCATATGAAATCGACATCAAAGTCCTAATCTAAGGCACATCTAAACATCATCAAATCTAATTGATTATCTTAAATTTTGCATCGGGAAATATTCCTAGTAATATTCCTAATTATCTTAATTATCTTTAATTTTATAATTATTTGGCAATAAATCACATTTATCCTAAAGTTTGATTAATTGAATATTTTCATATTTAATTAATTAGATTTAATATTTGCCACTTAATTGTGTAATTAAATTTAATTATATCTATTATTAATTGTATTATTTAATTTTGACAATAAATCTAATATCATGTGAATAATTGATTAAATTCTTATTTAATTAATTAAAGCAAGTTGTCATTATTTAATAATATAGTTTTTAATAAAAGTTTGATTAAATAATTGATTAACCCATAAATCAATTGTTTTATTTTTAAAAGCAGTTAAGTTGGAAATAAATCACTTTATTATTAAATTAATTCATAAATAAAACATGCACAATCATAAAAGTAGACAACTATCAATTATCAATTAAAGCTAAACTCTATTTTGAGTTAAAACTTAGCTTTTGCATGTTTTTGTGAGTTAATTATCTTTTATTTAAAAATAACTCAAAAATCAAGTTGAGTTATTTGAGTGATTTATGGCTTTTTCCCATGCACCTCCAAAGCCCTGGATTTCTATAAATTAAAGGCTCAGCTCTTCACAAATCATCTCATATTTTGCACAATCACGCTGGAGAATTGGAATTGAAGAATCAAAGCTCTTGCGAATCGACATCTTTGTGAGATCAATCTTATTTTTGCATTCATATTACATATCATTGTTAGATTCATAGCATATCAGTTTTCAATAGCATTCATATCATATCAGTTTTTATCATTCTTATTGCATAAAAAATATCAAAAATATAGATTAATTGCATTTATTCCATATCTAGAATTGCATTCAAATCCTTCATTTAGGTGTCGTCTAGGTCACTGATCTCGATAATAATCTGAGAACATTAATCTCGCACCTACTAGAAGGCAGTAAATCGCTTGGTTAGATTAGATTTCAATTTTGCATGATTTTGATTTTTGCTAACCTCTAATGTTTTACTAAGTGTTGTGTTTACAGATTAGGTACAATTTTCACACACACATTTCTGGCGCCCACCGTGGGGCAACCCACCTTTGCATGCTGGTTTTGATTTTTTTGGGAGCTAAAACCCCAAAGTTTCAAAGATTTAATTTTATCTCCCAAACGGCTTGGAATTTTGATTTGAAATTTTTTTTGCAGGTTGGTGACATGTCATGAAAGCTATAGTAAAAAATTTAGAATTTTCTGAGATGTTTTGAATTTTTAATAATTTTTTCTTGAAATTATGGAAAAAATTAATATTTGACGCAAATCAGCATATTTTTCAAAAATTTTTATATTTTCGGAAAGCTCTTTAAATTATACAGGGGGTCCATTCTTTGTGTTTTAAATTTGGACATGATATCATAGCTCAAATAGTCAATTTACAAAAACTGGTCTGTATTGATAAAATGGGTCTCTAGGGCACAAATGAAGAGGTTTTTCTAAAATTTTTGCATTTTTGGAAAGCTCTCTATTTTTTAGCAGGGGTCTCTATTCTGAATTTCTATTTTTGTGGCCAAAATCATATCAAAAAAATTAGATCTTGTTGACTAGGTCAAATGCAGCAAAAAAAATAAAGTTTTGTGATGGGTATGCACTTATTTTTTTTACATGGTTCAATGAATGATATGAGTTGTCATTTGGGTTTATTGCTGGTTATTATTACTGATAATAATTGATTTTTAGAGCTAACCCTATGGTTTTCATAAGTTGAATATATTTTGCATATCTTGTTTGCTTGTTTGCTTGTTGGAGAGTTCGTCACTTGCTTGCATGGAAAAGCTCAACAAAAATTGCTAAAAATCAAGTAAAATCTACTAAGCGCGTTGCAAGGATCCCAGGTATTCTCCTTCATCTAATAATATTTTGATTTGGGACTTAAAATAAATCTCTTATGTGTCAAGCTTGTGTGCATCTTTTCATGCTTTTGATCTATTTCTACACACTTGCATAATTGATACTAGGTTGTGAACCCTTAAGGATTCATTAAGTAGTCTTAGAATACTTGTGATTGATCTTGATTGCTATCTTGGGTTATTGGACTCGCTAATCCGCCGGCCCCTCATTTCCGCCCCGTGGCTGCAATCTCAGCGCCATAAAGGGGAGGGGTCAACAGGACAGAAGCGTTAAATGTTCCACTTGGCAACCCTTTTGTGCTTTTAGGAACTCCCTTGTTTTCTAAGTTGTGGACTCATTTTTAGCTTGTGTGAGGTGTTAAGTGTTCCACCTTGTGGACTCATCTCATATTCGCTTTAAACGTTAAGTGTTCCTCTTTCTACTTTTTGGATGCTTTTGGTAGATTTGCTTTCGGAACATACATCTGTGCTCACATAGTAATTAGGCCCTATGAACACTATTTGTGATTCTTGAGAGATTGGATTCCTAGCGAAATCCTTCTTGACGATAGAATCCTTGTAGGTAGGGAGGATACTTAGTGCGTTTCACATTCAACTTAGTTAGTGAGTCTTCTCTTATTGATCGACACATTCTCTCTCCGGAGAGGTTGATAGATCATGTGGGGTTGATATCACAAGCTTTGGTGAATCAAAATTGGTTAGTGCATCTTCTCTTATTGATTGATACATTCTCTCCCCGGAGAGGTTGATAGATCACGTGGAGTTGATATCACAGACCTTGGTGGAACAAAACTTTGTCTTAGCGTGTCGGATTAATCTGCTTGCTTTGTTTGGGTTAAAAGTGAAGAGGTGTCAAAACCTTGAATCTGGAGCCAAGTCCCCTTGTGGTATACTATTGTGAGTCATCTTTAGAGAGGGTTAACCGTAGCGGACAATCCCTTCACAGGGCAAACTGCATTGACGGAACCTCAAGCGGTAATAGCCATTTTTGCCATGGTAGTGACAACCGCTATATAAATGTCCTTGTGGAAGAAATCTCCACGGGTATGGTTCATTGTTGGGTTGTCAGATCTCCCTAGCAGCTCTTGAAGATTAAGTTCTCGGACTGTGTCAAAACCCTGGTGCGCCGGGATTGGAGTTCACCCCTTTGAATCATAAAAGTTGCAGAGTCAAACCATTACTAAAAACCCTAGAGAGGCCACTTTTTCACTTTCAGGTATATGTGCGTTATTGCAAAACTTTTTCAGAACATACACAATTAGTACTCTCAGGGATTAGCACAATTTGGTCACTTGATTGTTCATGCGCAAGGTTGCTTTTGCCCTTGTTCATTGTTTTCAGACGTGCTTGGAATCACTTGCTTGCTATTCTGCATGCTTATTTATCTACTTGGCTATTAAAAATGATCAAATTTGGTATAACCTTCAAAATCTGGACAATACAATTTGCAAACAATCCAAAACTGAAGACCTTACATTTTGCAAAAATTGACGTAAAATCTTTTCTGGAGTCAAAAGTCATTTCAAGAAGTCAAAAGTTGTATGAGTTTTGTCAACTGTCATTTCATTGCTACCCAACTATCATACGAGTTTAGCAACTGTCATTTCATAGACTACCCAGTGTCGTACAAGTCTGCAGAGTGTTGTTTGGAAAAAATTGAGAGAGTTGTCAGAAATTGTCAAATTGCAAGATATCCAATGTTTCCAGCCTAGTTCCAGAATCTGTCAAAAATATCATTGTGTCAAGAACAGATCAGTAGCTATTGAGAATTAGTACACATGTCTCAAAGAATCAGTAAACAAGAGGAAGAAGCTCTGATCGCCACTATAATGAAACAGATACATGCTATGCAAGTCCAGCTTGACAAACTTGGGAAAGAAAAGGAACCTCTATACTCTTTTCCATTTGATAAAGACTTGTACATGTCACCATGCCCCCGAAAAAAAATTGAGCAATATGATACCTCTTCCACGGAGAGTGACACATCTAGCTTTGAAGACTATGATGACTATGATGACAGAAAATGTAATGATACCTATGACACCTCTGTTCCTAAGAGTCCTCCTCATCGTTCATTCCTGCTTACTACAAATGGGCCATCACATTGGATAGATCATGATGGTGATCCATATGATTCTGATTTTGAAAGAGATTTTGATGGCTTTTGTGGACAATACCTTGATGATGATCCATCTACTACTTCTGAGGACTATAAAATACATCGTGCTAGCTTGAAACGTCAATACTATAAGGATCTCTCCTCTGAGAACTCTCCAGCTAAAAATAAAGATTACACTCTCAAGCAAGATCATGTTAATGTTGAACCTTTGTCTGGTGATGGTTCCCTTCCATCCCCTACTTCCTCCAATACCCATACATTTCTTAAAGCTTCCGAGTCTTTCAAATCTTTCACAAAACCTTCATCCGACACAAGCCTTGATACTTTTCATGCGATTCCCTATAGTTATCCCCCAGGGCTACCTCTTAAAGAAACTCAAGCTAACCTTCACTTGGCTGCAAAGACTTTCAATAATGATAAATCTAAAGAGCCTAAGCCTTCATATGCTATAATCCCTACTTCAGCTAGTCCTCCACCATCTCTTCCAAAGTCATCCATACAATCCCAACATGCTTCCTTGTCCTTAGAAGTGGTTCCATGTCAAGAGGACTCTAAAAATGATAAAGAGAAGAACATAAAGAAAGATCAAGATCAAGAACCCTCCATGTCATCCACTCCTTTTCCCGATGTCTCTTATCTGCTTCATGGTTCTTTTGATCCTATACACCCTTTTTCATGCATTCCACCATGTCTTAAGTCTTCTCTTAAGCAAGATCAGGCTACTACTTACACTAATGAGCTTATTGACAATCAAAATGACCTTACTACACTTGCGCTTTCCAAAGGTGATACTTCCATTAAGGTTGGTAAAAATGGTGTTCCTTCCAATGTTAAGCCTATTGAAAAACAAGAGAAAAATTATGCGCTTATGCTATTCGAAGATCCTTGTCAAGATCAAAGTCTTTCATCTTCTTGTTCTACCACTCCATGTTCACTTCCACTTTCTACTCTTCCTAGGTCTTCGCAAGCTTTGAATGATCCTATCAAAGAAAATGCTCTTATTCAAGATGTCCATGATTTTATTGAAAATTCTAATGCTCACTCTAAAGATGCTGATATCCTTGGTTGTCATATAGATGATGATGAACTTATTGATTATCCTTTTGCATCTTCCACTTCCATCCTTGGACCTCTTCCACCACTACTAAGGGCTTCATGCCTTCCTTCCATCTTGGGTCCTTATGTCCCTTCACTTTCCCCTCCTAACTCTCCTAATTCACCATCCATCTTGGGTCCTTACATCCCTCCATCTCCCATCTTTCCTCAAGATCAACATAGATGCATACCCTTGAATCCTTTTCATCCACCCACCCATCTAAACTAGTCATATCCTCCTCCTTCCACAAGTCCCAAGTCCTTTGGAAGTAACTTGAATGTTCAATACAAGAAAAAGAAGCAATACAAGAATCCATCAAAAAAAAAAGATCACCATGTCTCCTCTAATAGACATGGAAACATAAAGTCAAAAGAGATATCTAAGAAAAAAACTACAAGACAAGTATGGGTTCCAAAATCCATCATTGAAGATATTCTCTCTAGATCATCAAAAGGAAATAAAAAGCCTACGGCTATATGGATTCCAAAGTCTCTCTTGAAAGAGTCTGGTGTTGAGAAAAAAGTGAAATTGACATTCAAGCTTCCAAAGGCTTCCACTACATCTCCTTCCAAAAATATTCTTCCATTTCATGTGCCTAAACCACAACCTCTGCTATCCATTCGCCATATTCCTTCACATATTCCTTCATTCACGATTCCTCCATTCTCTCACCACCCTTCAAGGTATGTGTTGACGTTGATCTTGCCTTCCTTTCCATCTACCCTTTCACAATCCTTCCATGCATTATCCTTCTACCTTCTATCATTTTTCCTCATTTGCCTATTCCTCCTATCTTCCAACCTCACTCGCTTTACATAAAACCTTATCCTCCATTTTTCTCTTTCATCTCCCTTTCCCTATCAACATCTTTGAGCGTGTCATTTTGAATCCTTGGCATATCATGGTTTATCTTTTCAAGGAGCACTATCTAAAAAGCTTGCCTTCTTCCAAAAAAATAAAATAAAATAAAATAAAATAAATTGAAAATGTGCCTTGGTGAAAACCTAGAAACAGGTACTTTGGTAGCAAAAGTAAAGAAAAATTAATTCATCCTATGGTGAAAACTACTTCCTTGTGGCACCTTGGATAAGTACCATGATGAAAACCTAGCAATCAGGCATCATGCGTAGTTCTTCTACATATTTCATCCATTCCATCTTCTCCCTTTGATCTTGACAATGTTGATCTATACACGAACATTTGGCTATTTTGTGAGTTGTCTGATGATGATCTTGCTTTCAATCCCTTCCTATTTAGCCTTCATATTTATTTTCCTTCATTCATTTTCACCTATCGCTATCCTTTTCCCCTTTGGTCTTGATCTAAGAAAGAAAGAGTAAAACACAGTGCTATGAAGCCTCTTGACATGTCTACTCCTTTGGACTACATCCTGTCCTTCTTTGGCAGTACGCTTTTGTGACTTATCCTATGCTGACCTTTCATTGCTTGTCCAAAAGTGCTTTTACATGACAATTTTTCCCTAGCTTGAGTATTCTTAAGGAGTTTTCCCTTGAGGATTTCTTCCCTTCATTTTCCTTCATTCTCTTATCTTCCATCTCTTCCACCAGCTTGCTAATCCCTCTTGTTCTCCACCTTGCTAGACATTGGGACTGCATGATATGATCTTGCTTAGGAGTTTGCAAATGGAAAAAGATGCTATCAAGTATACCAAGTATCACAACCAGTATCAAAAAAAGTATCACAACTAGTATCAGAACAAGTATCAAAACTAGTATCAGAACTAGTATCAGAACAATTATCAGAATCATTATCAGAATCAATTATCAGAATCAGTATCAGAATTAGTATCAGAACCAGTATCAGAATCAATATTAGAACCAGTATCAGAATAATTAGTATCAGAATTAGTATCAGAATCAGTATCAGAACCAGTATCAGAACTAGTATCAAAACACCTACAGGGGCTACACCTTTCACTTTAGTTTATGGGTTTGAAGCGGTATTGCCTATTGAGGTTGAAATCCCATCACTTAGAATCAAAATGCATGGACTTGTCACTGATGAAGACTACAGAGTGTCTAGGTTACAAGAACTGGAACTACTATATGAGCGCAGGCAAGTAGCGTATGATCATCTCAGAGTGTATCAGAAAAGAATGTCTAGAGGCTACAACAAGAAAGTCAGACACAGAGAATTTCAAGTTGGTGATCTAGTGTTGAGAGAAAATCCTAAAAAATCAATCACATCGAGAACGCAAGGGGAAGTTCGAACCCAACTGGCTGGGTCCCTTTGTAATCACTGCTACTTTTGGCTCTGGTGCCTATCAACTCTCAACCACTGAAGGAGAACAGCTCCGAGAACCAATCAACGTTCTCCATCTGAAGAAATTCTATGCTTAAGGCATTCAGTGCTTGGTAAATGTCCTGAAAAAAATCTTAAAAATCAGAAAAAGTCCTGAAAAAATGAACATCTTGGTGAAAACCTAGCAATAGGCACCTTGATGATTCACAAAAAAATCAAAAAATATCAAAAGTACAAAAAAAAAAAGAAAAAAAAGAAAAGAAAAAAAAAAGTGCCTTGGTGAAAACCTGGAAACAGGCACCTCGGTAGCAAAAATAGAATCTCTACCAAGATGGTGAAAACTCGGCAAACGGGCACCACTTGTTCCAAAATGCTCCATCTATCAGCACAATCTTGGTCTTTCCCAGCTTTCAGTCTTGCTTTAGTTTGTACATATCTCCCGGTTTGTTCCTGCATTTCCAGTTTTCAATAAGTCGGCCTGTACACCAACCAGCTCAAGCGTTTGCATCCTATCAATGTTCACATTTGAGGGCAATCAATGTAATATCCTATGGCCTCCAATGTATCTTAGACGTATCATATCCACTCAGAGTCCTTTGAAGCTTCCAGTTGAGTCAGTCAGTCAGTCTCCTCTCCAGAAAGGATTTTGCATCTACAACTACGCAATCAAACATCAAAACTCAACTGAAAACAATCTGTGCTTTTCATGCTTTTATCTCCTTGTAGGCTTACTGATTCGCATTGAGATTTTTGCATATTGTGTCCCTTCGAGCTCTTCGATGATGTCTTTTATAGGATTTAGAGAGTGATGATTGGGGGCATAATCTTTTCTTTGTCTTCTGCTTGTATGTGAAAATCTAACAACTTTAGAAATTTTGGATTGAAATGGTGTCCGACTGTAAGAGCCTCTATCTCGAATTGGATGGCCATGCGTACCTCGACCATTGATACCCAGACAATTTAAGGAGGTTTGATCTAACTATTATCTTTTTGAGTAAGTTCTTTCTCCTACTGTGGAACGCAATCTTGCCTAAGGATGTGAACGATAAAGGGTCACTACGGGTAATTCACATTGGATTTAGAATGATCTCTTAGCTATTTGATGTGTTTTTAATGCAAGGTGTACTCAGGTCATCACAACGTTTATGTTTTGATGCTTGTACAAATTGCTCTATCAAAATGGACATGATATTCAGGTCATCCTGGCATTTGTGCCTTGGTGCTTATATCTAATCCGACATTTTGAAAACAAAATCAATATTCATATATCCATGGTTGTTGACCAGTGGGTGTTGTATTGATTCTTGCGCATACAAATCGATATTCATATGTCTATGGTTTCATGGCTAGTGGGCATTGTACTGATTTATCCGGTTACCTAAAAGTTCAATGATGATAACAAATCGACACATGATCAGTGACTAGGTCCTAGGTCTTAGGTTGCATTTCATTTTGCATGTCTCATTGCATTTTGCATGTTTACATGATCTCACAATGATTAAACGAACTTCAATGCTTAAATGATTCTTCAAATCGCATCTTCCAGTCTAACAAGAGCTGAATCTCACACGAAGGTTCCTCCAATGAAATAGCAAGTAGAATCCTTTTTCAGGATCAAAATTCAAATCTGAGATCATTCATATTATTAACTACTTGCATATTCGACCTTCAATCATCACAGAAATCTAGTATTCAACTTAACTGATTATCTTACATCAAACTATCAAAATTTCAACTTGGTCAACCATGGTCAACTCATGGTCAAACCTAGTCAAACTTGGTCTTTTGGGACCTTCCAACGATGCAGAATGCATTCTCGGATGTAAATAACCACTTCTCAGATCAATTAACATGCTTCTAAACTATCAATGCTGACTTTTCTTGTCAGATTTCAATTTTAATCCCGAAGGGGGCATGGTATTGCACATCATTCAAAGTCTGTAAATCAAATTCTATCGATCAAGTCTATCAATATCTTTCATCAGTGATCAAGACAAACAATCACGTCTAGTTACTGATTCATCAAAAGTCCTCATCGCTCGGGGCAAATCTATCATCACTTGGGGCATATCAGATTCATCGATCCATATCAATCTGGTATTCTCTTAATCTTGTAATCTGTATCAGTTTTTGCAACCATCAGATCATAGTGTTATTTCCTTGGTTCTTCGGCAACTAAAGGATTCGGATGTGATACCTGCTAGTTCTGCTAAGACAATCGAGTCTAGAACGGGTCACTCACTTCTTATCAATCCTAAGGTTCAGAATCAGGCATTTTGACACTTTTTCGCAATAATAGGTTCATTTGCTTCTACAGTGAACATTATCTTTGGTCATTCAAGACCTATTATCTCCATATCAATTCAATATCAATCAACTCCTATCTCAATATCTTTCAATCGGTTTCTATCTTGAGATCGGTTTATCTTTTGAATCAGTTTCATATCTTTATCAAACACAGACTATCTTTGAACCACTGCGCTTCACACAGTAATTCAAAGAGGGGCAAAATGTAATACCCCAAAAATGGGCTATAAGTTCATTAACCTCCTATATCATCAAATCATATGAAATCGACATCAAAGTCCTAATCTAAGGCACATCTAAACATCATCAAATCTAATTGATTATCTTAAATTTTGCATCGGGAAATATTCCTAGTAATATTCCTAATTATCTTAATTATCTTTAATTTTATAATTATTTGGCAATAAATCACATTTATCCTAAAGTTTGATTAATTGAATATTTTCATATTTAATTAATTAGATTTAATATTTGCCACTTAATTGTGTAATTAAATTTAATTATATCTATTATTAATTGTATTATTTAATTTTGACAATAAATCTAATATCATGTGAATAATTGATTAAATTCTTATTTAATTAATTAAAGCAAGTTGTCATTATTTAATAATATAGTTTTTAATAAAAGTTTGATTAAATAATTGATTAACCCATAAATCAATTGTTTTATTTTTAAAAGCAGTTAAGTTGGAAATAAATCACTTTATTATTAAATTAATTCATAAATAAAACATGCACAATCATAAAAGCAGACAACTATCAATTATCAATTAAAGCTAAACTCTATTTTGAGTTAAAACTTAGCTTTTGCATGTTTTTGTGAGTTAATTATCTTTTATTTAAAAATAACTCAAAAATCAAGTTGAGTTATTTGAGTGATTTATGGCTTTTTCCCATGCACCTCCAAAGCCCTGGATTTCTATAAATTAAAGGCTCAGCTCTTCACAAATCATCTCATATTTTGCACAATCACGCTGGAGAATTGGAATTGAAGAATCAAAGCTCTTGCGAATCGACATCTTTGTGAGATCAATCTTATTTTTGCATTCATATTACATATCATTGTTAGATTCATAGCATATCAGTTTTCAATAGCATTCATATCATATCAGTTTTTATCATTCTTATTGCATAAAAAATATCAAAAATATAGATTAATTGCATTTATTCCATATCTAGAATTGCATTCAAATCCTTCATTTAGGTGTCGTCTAGGTCACTGATCTCGATAATAATCTGAGAACATTAATCTCGCACCTACTAGAAGGCAGTAAATCGCTTGGTTAGATTAGATTTCAATTTTGCATGATTTTGATTTTTGCTAACCTCTAATGTTTTACTAAGTGTTGTGTTTACAGATTAGGTACAATTTTCACACACACAACACCATCCCATGATCACTACATTAGTTTAGAGACTAACGGATGTAGAGAGTGCTCACATTGAGGGACTCAGTTTGGGATACTTGCATGATCTACCCGACATTTGAGTAAATCACGGTCTTCTTAGTGCACTCATAGAGCATTTCCATTCAGAGATGAACACTTTCCATTTTTTGATGGGGGAGATGACTGTGACTCTCAAGGACATATACAGGATCCTGAGGATACCCATCCATGGTACTCGAGTAGAGTATGATACATAGCCACGATAGAGTACAGTAGCATTGAGGACTATCTTCAAAGATGATCTAGTGATGGGTCGGGCCATCTCCTAGGAGGATCTTACTCGCCGATACAATGGTGCTCATCCATTAGCCATTGTGCTTGCTATGTTCCTGAGATACTACCTTGTTCTAGATCAAGGTCAGCATGGTTTAGAGTGCGGCTAGGGGATGATGCCATAGAGGATGCTAGCCAGACCAACAATTAGATTCGGATGGGGTGAGTGCATGCTCACATAGATGTACCATGAGCTTCATGAGATCATGTATTAGGGTGCGAGGATGATGGCGACACGTGTCTTTGTCTTTCAGATCTAGGCATGGGAGCATCTCCCTATTTGCAGGGCTATTTTCCATGATACACGGCAGGTGCTAGAGCCTTATATTTATAGGTACATAGGTATGATGACTCAGCCTTTGCTGGGTAAGACAGAGCAGTGGAGAGGATAGCTGGATGACATGGTAGCTCTTGTCTGGAGACCTTGGGTTGCCACTGAGCCCTGGGATGATGCTCATCAAGAGCTTTCTTTCATGTTTGTGTTGCATCCACTGATTGGGTGTAGTGTTACTACCATTGAGAGATTTCTTGTCACATGTGTCTTGCGCTACTTTGGTAGGCAGCGGGACATATCACATGAGTACTGCCCCTATGCCTGCTTCACCAATGAGGAGAAGAAGGGGTGGCACACGAGACTGGATCCTAGATAATGTGCGATAGAGGCACGTATACCAGCTGCATGATGGGACTATATGGTGGATGTCACCAATGCAGGGGTGACAC
Organism: Chamaecyparis obtusa; assembly: GCA_027943335.1. Lineage (NCBI taxonomy): Eukaryota > Viridiplantae > Streptophyta > Pinopsida > Cupressales > Cupressaceae > Chamaecyparis > Chamaecyparis obtusa. Next base: position 1,431,016 of record BSBK01003721.1, on the reverse strand, counting down.
CTGCATATAGGTGTGTGTGTGTGAAAATTGTACCTGATCTATAGACACAACACTCAGTAAAACATTAGAGGTTAGTGATAATCAAAATCATGCAAAATTGAAATCTAATCTAACCAAGCGATTTGCTGCCTTCTAATAGGTGCGAGATTGATGTTCTCAGATTGTAATCGAGATCAGTGACCTAGACGACACCTAAATGAAGGATTTGAATGCAATTGATCTAGATATGAAATATGAATGCAATTAATCTATTTTTTTTGGATTTTCTATGCAATAAGAATGAAAAACTGATATGAAACTAATCTATATGAAAAACTGATATGAAACTATCTAAGAATGGTATGCAAAAAAAAAAGATTGATCTCACAAAGATGTTGATTCGCAAGAGCTTTGATTCTCCCAATTCCAATTCTCCAGCGTGATTGTGCCAATTTGTGGATTATGAGAGATGAATTATGAAGAGCTGAGCCTTGGTTTTATGGAAATCCCGGGCTTTGGAGGTGCATGGATAAAAGCCATAAATCACTCAAATAAACTCAACTTGATTTTTGAGTGATTTTTAAATAACAGATAATTAAGTCACAAAAATCATGCAAAAGCACAGTTCAACTCGAATTAGAAGTTTAGATCAACTTTAAAACTCAAAAAGATGTTGAGTTTCAAAAAGCTAACAACTTGCATTGATTTTCCAATTTTGAGTTTAACTGGTCCTTGAATGTGCACATGGATAATTATGATTTAATAAATAAATAAAGTGATTTATTCTCAACTTAATTGCTTTTTGAAATAAAATAATTAATTTATGGGTTAATTAACTATTTTACCAAACTTTTATTAAAAATTATATTATTAAATAATGACAACATGCTTTAATTAATTAAATAAGAATTTAATCAATTATTCATAAGAATATTGGATTTATTGTCAAAATTAGATAATACAATTAATAATAGATAGAATTAAATTTAATTACACAATTAAGTGGCAAATATTAAATCTAATTAATTAAATATGAAAATATTCAATTAATCAAATTTTAGGATAAATGTGATTTATTGTCAAATAATTATAAAATTAAAGATAATTATGATGATTAGGAATATTACTAGGAATATTCCCCGATGTAGAATTTAAGATAATCAATTAGGATTCGATGATGTGCAGATGTGCCTTAGATTAGGACTTCGATGTTGATTTCATTCAATTTGTAGATGTAGGAGATTAATGAACTTATAGCCCATTTTTGGGGTATTACATTTTACCCCTCTTTGAATTACTGTGCGAAGTGCAGTGGTTCAAAGAAAGTTTGTGTTTGATAAAGATATGAAACTGATTCAAAAGATAAACCGATCTCAAGATAGAAACCGATTGAAAGATATTGAGATAAGAGTTGATTGATATTGAATTGATATGAAGATAATAGGTCCTGAATGACCAAAGATAATGTTCACTATAGCAGCGATGAACCTATGATTGCAAAAAAGTGTCAAAACGCCTGATTCCAAACCTTAGGATTGCAAAGAAGTGAGTGACCCGTTCTAGACTTGATTGTCTTAGCAGAACTAGCAAGTATCACATCCAAATCCTTCAGTTGCCGAAGAACCAAGGAAAGAACACTATGATCCGATGGTTGCAAAAATTGATATAGTTTACAAGGTTAGGAGAATACCAGATTGATATGGATCGATGAATCTGATATGCCCCAAGTGATGATAGATTTGCCCTGAGTGATGAGGACTTTTGATGAATCAGTGACTAGACGTGATTGTTGTCTTGATCACTAATGAAAGATATTGATAGACTTGATCGATAGAATTTGATTTACAGACTTTGAATGATGTGCAATACCATGCCCCCTTCAGGATGAAAATTGAAATCTGACAAGAAAAGTCAGCATTGAAAGCTCAGAAGCATGTTGATTGATGGGAAAAGTGGTTATACACGTTCAAGAGTGCATTCTGCATCATTTAGAGGTCCTGGAGACCAAGGTTGACTAGGTTTGACTATGAGTTGAAATTTTGATAGTTTGATGTTAGATAATCAGTTAAGTTGAATACTGGATTTCTGTGATGATTGAAGGTTGATTATGCAAGTAGTTGACAATATGAATGATCTCAGATTTTGATTTTGATCCTGAAAAAGGATTCTACTTGCTATTTTGTTGGAGGAACCTTCGTGTGAGATTCAGCTCTTGTTAGATTTGAAGATGCGATTTGAAGAATCATTTAAGCTTCGAAGTTTGTTTAGCCATTGTGAGATCATGCAAACATGCAAAATGCAAAGAGACATGCAAAATGAAATGCAACCTAAGACCTAGGACCTACTCACTGATCATATGTTGATTTGTTATCATCATTGAACTTTTAGGTAACCGAATAAATCAATACAATGCCCACTAGCTATGAAAAACCATAGACATATGAATATTGATTTGTATGCACAAGAATCAATACAACCCCCACTGGTCAAACAACCATGGACATATGAATATTGATTTTATTTTTGGAATGTCAGATTAGATATAAGCATCAAGGCACAAACACTAGGATGACCTAAATATCATGTCCATTTTGATATAGCAATTTGTATAAGCATCAAAACATGAATGTCGTGATGACCTGAATACACCTTGCATTTAACATACACATCAAACAATCAAAAGATCATTCTAAATCTAGTGTGAATTACCCGTAGTGACCCTTTATCGTTCACCTCCTTAGGCAAGATAGCGTTTCATAGTAGGAGAAAGAATTTACTTCAAAAAGATAATAGTGAGATCAAACTTCTTTGAATTTTCTGGGTATCAATGGTCGAGGTCCGCATGGCCATCCAATTCGAGATAGAGGCTCTTATAGTCGGACACCCTTTCAATCCAAAATTTCCAAAGTTGTTAGATTTTCACATACAAGCAGAAGACAAAGAAAAGATTATGCCCCCAGTCATCACCCTCTAAATCCTATAAAGGACATCATCGAAGAGCTCGAAGGGACATAATATGCAAAAATCTCAATGCGAATCAGTAAGCATACAAGGAGATAAAAGCATGAAGCACAGATTGTTTTCAGTTTGTTTTGATGTTTGATTGTTGTAGATGCAAAATCCTTTCTGGAGATGAGACAGACAGACAGACTCAACTTGAAGCTTCAAAGTACTCTAACTAGATAGGATACATCTAAGATACATTGGAGGCCATAGGATATGACATTGATTGCCCCCAAGTTTGAACATTGATAGGATACAGATGCGCAAGCTGATTGGTGTACAAACTGACTTTATCGAAACAAAGATATATATAGACTAAAGCAGACTAAAAGCTGGGAAAGACCAAGATTGCATTGATAGATGGAGCGTTTTGAACAAGTGGTGCCCATTTGTTGGGTTTTCACCATCTTGGCAGAGATTCTATTTTTGCTACCAAGGCGCCTGTTTCCAGGTTTTCACCAAGGCACTTTTTCTTTTTTCATTTTTTTTGTATTTTTCATTTTTTCAATTTTTTTTGTACTTTTGATTTTGATTTTTTTTTTTTTGTGAATCATCAAGGCGCCTATTGCTAGGTTTTCACCAAGATGTTCATTTTTTCAGGACTTTTTCCGATTTTTATAATTTTTTCAGGATATTTTACCATAGACTGAATGCCTTAGGCGTAGAATTTCTTCAGATGGAGAATGTTGATTGGTTCTTGAAGCTGTTCTCCTTTAGTCATTGAGAGTTGATAGGCACCAGAGCTAAAAGTAGCAGTGATTACAAAGGGACCTAGCCATTTGGGTTCAAACTTCCCCTTGCGTTCTCAATGGGATTGATTTTTAGGATTTTCTCTCAAGACTAGATCACCAACCTAAAATTCTCTGTGTCTGACTTTCTTGTTGTAGCCTCTAGACATTCTCTTCTGATATACTCTGAGATGATCATACGCTACTTGTCTGTGCTCATCTAGTAGTTCCAGTTCTTGTGACCTAGACACTTTGTAGTCATCGTCGGTGACAAGTCCATGCATTCTGATTCTGAGTGATGGGATTTCAACCTCAATAGGTAGTACCGCTTTAGACCCATAAACTAAAGCGAAAGGTGTAGTCCCTGTAGGTGTTGTGATAGTAGTTCTGTATGCCTAGAGAGCTGGATTGATCATGAGATGAGAGTCTCTTCCTATTTTATTCACTGTTTTGTGCAAGATTTTCAAGAGATTTTTGTTTGAAGCTTTAGCTTGTCCATTCCCTTGAGGATAGTAGATAGATGACCAATGTTGAGTAATCTTGAGTTTGGCACATAAGTCATCTAGGTCCTTGTTTTTGAATTGTCCCCCATTGTCTGTGACTATGGAATGAGGGATCCCATATCTGCAAATGATGTAGTTCAGGATGAACATAGAGATCTGTTTCCCCGTTGCTTGTGTTAGAGGAACTGCTTCTACCCATTTTGTAAAATAATCTGTAGCTGTGATTATATGGGTATGTCCATTAGAAGAGTGTGGATGGATAGCGCCTATGAGATCAAATGCCCATTGTTGAAAAGGCCATTGTGTAGTAAAGGGAATTAGATCTCTCCCTGGAGCATGAATCAAGTTGCCATGTACTTGACACTGTTGACAATTTTTAGCAAATTTAATAGCCTCTTTCTCCATTTCAGGCCAATAGTACCCAGCCCTAATAAGTTTTCGAGCTAACGTTAAACCATTTGAGTGCGATCCACATATACCCTCGTGGACTTCCTCTAATGCATGTTGAGACTCTTCCCATTCTAAACATCTAAGCAGTGTACCATCTAGACCTCGTTTGTACAGATCATTACCAATGATGACATATCAAGATGCAGATCAGATAAGGTTTCATTTCTCAAAATGGTTAAAGGACTCAGGGATGATTTGGTCGTGGAGATAGGAGAACAGATTTTTGTAGCGAGATGAGTCATAACCTACAATAGTGTAGATCATGCTAGTTTCAGGGGAGTCATATGCAGGATAGGATAGGGCTTCCACCAAGAACTCGTAGCGTAGCTCATGTTCGGGCTGCTGTAAGAGAGTAGATAATGTCACCATTACATCGGCAACCTTATTCTCCATTCTAGGTATTTGCTCAAATGTGATAGATATGAAATATTTCTTTAAATTATCTACCATTCTCTTGTAAGGAATGAGCTTTTCATCTTTGGTTTGGTACACATCATTGACTTGGTGGATAACCAATTGTGAGTCTCCATGGATGTGCATCTCTGTAACTCTCCACTGTATTGCCATTTTCATACCATTGAGAAGTGCTTCATATTCAACAATATTGTTTGTGCAAGGAAACTTTAGTCTGAATGCTTTGGGTATTGAGTATCCTTGAGGAGTGATGAACAATATGCCTACTCCAGATCCATTCTATGTGTAGGAGCCATCAAAGAATAACCGCAATGCTCTAGAAGAGAGGTGCATGATAGAGGAATCAAGAAATTCCATTTGCATGGGTGTATCATCAAACAGTGGTGCTTCAGCTAATTGATCAGCAATGACCTATCCTTTGATAGCTTTTCTTTCAACATATTCAATGTCAAATTCGCTCAAGAGCATGACCTATTTAGCTAGTCTACCTGTGAGGGCAGCTTTGCTTAGGAGATATTTCAGTGGATCAATTTTAGCTACCAAATGAGTAGTATGAGCTAACATGTAGTGTCTCAGTTTCTGTGATGCAAAGATCACAGCTAGACATGCCTTCTCTATCATTGAGTAGTTCTTCTCATAGGTCACTAAGGTTCTGTTGATATAGTAGATGGCTCTTTCCTTCTTGTTCTCATCATGCTGTGCTAGTAATGCCCTCAGTGATGTATCTGTTGCGAAGACATATAATATTAATGGCTTCCCATGAATAGGAGGCATCAATATAGGCAGATTTGATAGATACTTCTTGATATGGTTAAATTTGTTCTCGCATTCTTCATTCCATGCAAAGGTCACACCTTTATGTAATGTCTTTGTGAAAGGTTGTGATATGTCAGCTAACTGTGATATGAATCTTCTGATGGACTGTACTCTCCCTTGCAAAGTTCACATTTGACTGATATTCTTGGGAGGTTGCATCTCTATGATAGCTTTCACCTTAGCTGGATTGACCTCAATACCTTTCTTGGAGATGATGTATCCTAGGAGCTTGCCAGAAGTGACTCCAAAAGCACACTTTTTCAGATTTAGTCGAAGACTAAATTTTTCCATTCTGTCGAGGATCATGCTCAAGTCTGTTAGATGTTTAGTTCTAATCATGGATTTTGCCAAGGTATCATCCACGTAATCCTCCATTGTTCTATGCATCATATCATGAAAAATAGATGTCATTGCTCTTTGATATGTAGCTCCAGCATTTTTGAGTCTGAATGGCATAACATTCCAACAGAAGGTTCCCCACGCACATGTGAAAGATGTTTTCTCTTGATCTTCTGGAGCAATTTTGATTTGGTTGTACCCAGAAAAGCCATCCATCAAGGAATACATTTCATAGCCCGTAGTCATGTCCACTATCATATCAATGTTAGGCAGTGGAAAATCATCCTTAGGGCATGCTCTGTTCACATCTCTAAAGTTCGTGCACACTCTGATTGAACCATTTGGTTTTGAAATAGGTACAATGTTAGAGATCCACTCAGCATAGTCTATGACATGGATGAATCCAGCTTTGAGGAGTTTTTCTAGCTCTACTTTGACTAAGAGTGCCACATGAGGATGCATCTTTCTCAATTTCTGTTTGACTGGTTTTACCCCAGCAACAATGGATAGATGGTGCATGATGAGATTGGGATCCAATCCTGGCATATCTGAATATTTCCATGCAAAGTTGATCTTTTTTTCTGTCAAGAATGTAGTAAATTTATGTTTCTCTTCTTCTGATAAAGATTGTGCTACATGTACCAATAGTGGTTCCTCTGTTGTACCCAAATTGCTGGATTGGGTGGGCTTAATTAGAACTAGAGATCTATCCTATAAATGACTCAGAAGGACATCAAATATCTCATCCTTAGGTGCCTCAAAGAGGTTTTCACCTTTGGATACATCTTTTATTTTTACTTTTGTCAGTTCTGAGACTGCCACAAAGTGGTTTTCACCCTCAGAACTCTTTTTCTTTTTCTTTTTACTCTTGTTTTTCTAACTAAGATATTTGATGTCCGACTCGGTCATGCTGACACTCGGTTCACTGATGGAAGTACTCATAGGCTCAACTGCATGGAGGTAGCAGGCAAGGGCATAGTCATTCAGGAAGGTATAAATACCATTGTTTGGGTTTGTGGAAGTTTGGTCAATAAGATCAGGGCGTTGGATAGTTAAAGCAGGAAAGGCTTAGGATATGGTGTTCACAGACCTGGATATGTCATCATTGGTCCTAACCCAATGCTCAAGTTCAAAGGTGATATTATAGCTCAAAATGTTCAATTCGTGAATAGGCTCAACATCATCATGGGAGTCCTCTTCAGCCATAGGTGGATCGGACATGTTAAGTTCATTATTTCGCTCTAGACCTACGTTGGGTTGAGATACATATTGGTGAATAACATCAATATATTTCTCTATTATAAACTCATCTTCTTCTAGAATGGCACCCCATTCATAGTCATTTGACTCAGCTTCTGATTCAGGATCTCTAGGAAATCTGAGAAAATGTGTGAAGTCAGGATGAATACCCCAAGAAGGATTCTCCTCAGTCTCAGACTTGAATTCATATTCATGGGAATCAGTGTTAGAATAACTACTCTTTGCTTCTGGATTAGTTTGATCACCTTCGAGATTGGCTGGTTCTTGTGGTGCAACCATCTCTTGCGCTACAGTAGGTTCTTATGTTTCTACTACATTAATTCTTCTGATAGGATCATCTTTATCATCAAGAAGATCTTTGATCTCTTTAGGCAATTTTTCATAGGGGATGAGTTCTGAACTATTTGAATCATCATCTGAGAGTTCTATCTCTTCTTTCTTGAGAAGGGGTTCTCCTGGTGCAATTTGTTCTATGACATGAGAACAACCACCTTGGAGATGATAAGGTCTCTTTGTAAAGCCTAAGCCTGTAGTATCTTTGTTTGTTCTACCAGTATGTGGAATGGGTGTCACAAGACCCTTTCCTCTGATTCCTAGAGGTCCTTGACCTGGATACCCCATCTTAGCTATCAATTTGTTCCCTAGACCGTATGAAGTAGAAGGGATTTTAGGTGCTACAGATTCACTAGGTTGAACAATTTTAGATTCAGAATCCTCTTTGTATAGCCATGCCAGCACAACTTCATCCTCTTCAAATTCTTGTTTGGATACTTGCTCCGCCACAAAATTTCTTTTGTATGCTTCCATAGGTTCCTTAGGTTCTGATTTAGATTGCTTCAAAGATTGTCCATATGACTTGGGTGAGATAGGGAGAGATATTAGAGACAAGACTAGCTCTATAGTGTATTCTCCCATCCCATTTTCTTTGATATTGATCTCTTTAGCAATGTCATCCATCTTAGATGTGGAAGCAATATTTAGCTGCTTGATGGAAGATTCTTTGTTATTGGGAACAAGCTTATCGACACTTTCCTTCAATGTATTGCAAGTTGTACTCAGATCTGCTGGGATAGTAACCTCCACTCCTTCATAGGGAAATTTAAAGCATTGAAGGTACGTAGAAGGAATGGCTTGCATTTCATGGATCCAGGGTCTCCCTAGAAGGATATTGTAAGCCAATGGTAGATCAAGCACCTGACATGTGGTATCTTTGATGACCGGACCCACTTGGATGGGTAAGACAATGGTGCCTTTAGAAGCTCTTTCTTGTTCATCATAGGCTTTTATGGTGATCTTCTTTTGAGGATCAATAGCCATCTCTGAGAATCCCAACTGTGTGATTAAGCTGTAAGAACAAATGTTGAGGCCTGCTCCCCCATCTATCAACACACATTTGACTCGACGGTTCTGGATCAAGACTTCTATGTGCAAGGGCTGATTATGTGGGTGACTTAGGGAGTTGTCATCTTCTTCTGAAAAGGAGATATATTGTGGAGATGTTAGATGACCAACCATAGTCTGGAACCTGTCTAGATCATCAAGAACATTAGAGCCAAGCAAAGCTTTGTCTAGGATATCTCTGTGAGCTGGAGATATTCGAAGTAACTCAAACATAGAGATTTTGGCATTGGTATGCTAGAGTTGTTGGACAATGCTGTAAGATGTAGGTCTTGTATCCTTTGGATTAGAAGATTTTAAGGCAGCCTTCTATTTAGAAGTAGATGTGAGATTGAAAGGTATCTTAGGGACATTAGATGAACTTGGTGTTTGTCCTTTCAGATGAGCCTGATCTTGTGATCTGGTAACTGCATTAGCTGAGGAATGATTTATGTCTCTTTGTACAATCATGATGACATTACAGCTCTCTGAGAGACATGGTTCAACCATATTAATGACAACATTGTTTCCAGGGTAGGCATAGTGGACTTTTGCCCCCATGTTAGGCTGAGAAGTGGAAACTCCCTTGCCATGTTGTGGAAATGGTTCTGTAAATGTTGTGTGATCATTATTGCTAGTAGGATTATCAATTGTGATGTCCCCTTGATCTATCAAGTCTTGAATGGTATGCTTCAAGTGGAAGCATCCATTAGTTTTGTGGCCTTTAGTCTGATGGAAAGCACAAAATTCATTATCTTTCCACCAATATGGTTTTGGATCCGGATCAGAGTTTTGGATTGGTGGTAAAGAGATCATGTTATCAGCTATCAGGGTTCTTAGGGCAGATTCCAATGATTCTCCTAGGGGAGTAAACTTTCATTTATTATCCCATCGTTTGAATGGCTTCTTTGGAGATGGTTCAGTAGATTTTTGCTCTGAAGCTTCAATGGCTTTGGTGCCAAGGGTGAGATTGTAGGCCGGTGCCTTTGATGGGGTGCGAATAGTGTCAACAACACCATCAGAGATGATACCTTTGTTTCTATTCCAGCTCTTGTTTTTATCTTTTGAGCTAGATCCAGATTCAGACTTGTCCTTTTGAAGTGTGATTTCTCCTTTCTTGACAAGTACTTTCTCAATCTTGATTGCATTATCCACCATTTTATCAAAAGATACATGATCTTGCATTTGTAATGGATAGTTGAGCTTTGGAACTAGGTTATTGATAAAGATTTCAAGTTTCTCCATTTCGGGAATTGGTCTAGCATATAGAGAAAACTTCTTTCGCCACCTCTTGCAAAAAGTTAGGAATGATTCCCCTGGATATTGCTTGAGGTTACAGATATCAATCATGGTAATTGGATGTTGAATATTGTAGGAATATTGTTGATAAAACAATTTAATCAATTCCTCAAAAGTTTTGATCATAGAAGGTAATCTCGAAAACCATTGAATGGATGCTCCTCCCAAGGATCTAGGAAAAAGATGCATCAGATAGGTTGGTTCATGCATGAATTCCATGGAGTGCATACATAACTCTCTAACATGATCTTGAGGATTAGAGTGTCCATCATATTTGTCATACTTTGGCATCTCCACTCTTTTTGGGAATGGAGGCATATACAAGTCTTTGTCAAAAGGGAAAGGACAAAGGGCCTCCATGGAGAATTCCTTGGGTTCCTTCTCTGTCTCAATTTTATTCATTTTGACTTGCATAGCATGTAGTTGGTTCATTATGGCCATCATTGGAGTTTCTTCCTCATGCGTGATGATATCTTCGACATTGAAGTGAGGAGGAAGTTTAGCTCCTTCCTGGGCTAATTGCAAAAATTATGCCTCTCTATCCACTTTCAAGAAATGCCTCATCATTCTCTTGAATTCATCGTCATTCTGACATCGATGGATTTCAAAGGGTGTAGGTTCTTGGTCGGCATTATGTTGAGAATGGTGTCCTTGGGATCCTCCTCCTAGAGAACCGTGGTTTGTCCCTGCTTGAGACATGGTAGGATTTTTTGGGCTCCCTAGAACAGATTGACGAGGAGTTTGCTGATTACCTCTGTGAGTTGATAGAGGAGGTATGTAACCAATTTTCAATCAAAAGTTACTGAGACCATCATCTTCGTAGATACCTGACTTGATGAGTTGTTCAAGAGTTGGACCCGGGGTATTGGTCAAAAGTAAATTCTGAGATGTTTCTTCTGATTTCTTGTGTGAAGAAGCTTTGGTCTCCACCATTAACTTTGAATGAAATGGAAGAAAAGGATGAAGACAACTGAAGAACAATTTGATTTGAGAAAATTAGATGATGCAACCTTGTCAAGATTATGATAGTTTTGAAGATCTGATGAGACGTGGGTGAAGGATACTGTGCCCTGGATGTATGGGATAGATCACCCAAAAGATAGTGGACACGAGTTCTCAACACTTAGTCTATTTTTGAAGATTGATTGAAGATTGATAGTTATGACAAGGTTTTGACATGAGATAAAAAGGACTCAAATTGATTGAACAGAAGGCTAGATCGGATTCAAAAGATCACTCTTGGAAAATGGTAGGATTCTCAATAGCTACTACTCTATTCCTGACACAATGATCTATTTGACAAGGTTTGGAACCAGGCTGGAAACATTGGATATCTTGCAATTTGACAATTTCTGACAACTCTCTCAAATTTTTCCAAATGACACTCTGCAGACTCGTACGACACTGGGTAGTCTATGAAATGATAATTGATAAACTCGTACGATAGTTGGGTAGCAATAAAATGACAGTTGACAAAACTCATACGACAGTTGCTAACAGGGTTTTGACTTTCTTGAATTTGCTGGTTTGAAAACTCGTACGACACTGGGCTCTCAATAATACGACAGATGGGCAATACTAAAATGACACTTGACAAAACTCGTACGACTTTTGACTTCCTGAAATGACTTTTGACTCCAAAAAAGATTTTACGTCAATTTTTGCAAAATTTAAGGTCTTCAGTTTTGGATTGTTTGCAAATTGTACTGTCCAGATTTTGAAGGTTATACCAGATTTGATCATTTTTAATAGCCAAGTAGATAAACAAGCACGCAGAATAGCAAGCAAGTGATTCCAAGCACGTCTGAAAACAATGAACAAGGGAAAAAGCAACCTTGCGCATGAACAATCAAGTGACCAAATTGTGCTAATCCCTGAGAGTACTAATTGTGTATGTTCTGAAAAGTTTTGCAATAACACACATATACCTGAAAGTGAAAAATTGGTCTCTCTAGGGTTTTTAGTAATGGTTTGACTCTGCAACTTTTATGATTCAAAGGGGTGAGCTCCAATCCCAGCACACCAGGGTTTTGACACAGTCTGAGAACTTAATCTTCAAGAGCTGCTAGGGAGATCTGACAACCCAACAATGAACCATACCCATGGAGATTTCTTCCACAAGGACATTTATATAGCGACTGTCACTACTATGGCGAAAATGGCTATTACCACTTGAGGTTTCATCAACGTAGTTTTCCCTGTGAAGGGATTGTCCGCAATGATTAACCCTCTCTAAAGGTGACTCACAGATTTATACCACAAGGGGACTTGGCTCCAGATCCAAGGTTTTTGACACCTTTTCACTTTTAACCCAAACAAAGCAAGCAGATTAATTCGACACGCTAAGACAAAGTTTTGTTCCACCAAGGTCTGTGATATCAACTCCACGTGATCTATCAACCTCTCCGGGGAGAGAATGTATCAATCAATAAGAGAAGATGCACTAACCAATTTTGATTCACCAAAGCTCGTGATATCAACCCCACATGATCTATCAACCTCTCTGGAGAGAGAATGTGTCAATCAATAAGAGAAGATGCACTAACCAAGTTGAATGTGAAACACACTAAGTATCCTCCCTACCTACAAGGATTCTGTCGTCAAGAAAGATTTCTCTAGGAATCCAATCTCTCAAGAATCACAAATAGTGTTCATAGGGCCTAATTACTATGTGAGCACAGATATATTCCCGAAAGCAAATCTACCAAAAGTACCCAAAAAGCAGAAAGAGGAACACTTAATGCTTAAAGTGAATATGAGATGAGTCCACAAGGTGGAACACTTAACACCTCACACAAGTTGAAAATGAGTCCCCAACTTAGAAAACAAGTGAGTTCCTAAAAGCACAAAAGGGTTGCCAAGTGGAACACTTAACGCTTCTGTCTTGTTGACCCCTCCCCTTTATGGCGTTGAGATTGCAACCATGGGGCGAAAATGAGGGGCCGGTGGATTAGCAATTCCAATAACCCAAGATAGCAATCAAGATCAATCACAAGTATTCTAAGACTACTTAATGAATCCTTAAGGGATCACAACCTAGTATCAAATTATGCAAGTGTGTAGAAATAGATCAAAAGCATGAAAAGATGCACACAAGCTTGACATGTGAGAGATTTATTTTAAGTCCAAATCAAAATGTTTTCAGAACAAGGAGAATACCTCGTGATCCTCACAATGTGCTTAGTAGATTTTACCTAATTTTTAGCAATTCTTGTGCTTTTCCCAATCAAAATCAGCAGAAATCAATCAGAAACAGTAAATTTCAAGTGTTAGGGTTAGCTGTCAGTCAAAATCCAAAAATCAAATTTGACAAATTGTCTGCAAAAATGAAATGACAATTGAAATCTG